>CM055271.1:46427954-46475076 GCA_029237695.1 Conchocele bisecta | reverse complement strand
AAATAATTTTTTTTTTGTGGAGAGTGACTTTTTTGTTATTGATGAAAAAGTACTTACTTTTAAATATTTTTTATTTTTTAAGATTTAATGTATTTAATGGCCAAATGTTCGTCGGCAGCAAAACGTGGAACAGACAGTAGAATGTGTGGCAGGTTAATGCCACATGAAGGGCCACTTATACACAGTAGATTGATTGATTATTTGTGTTTTGCGTTGAAGGTCGCTGCTATACATGCATAGTGATTTACACTGACTATCATCCGATAATGATGTGGTAGTGTGGCGGCTGTAGGACCAAAACACAAAAACTTAACATTTGAAGATGGATAGACGGGTGGATGCTAATGCCACCAGGGGTATAGGATAGTAACAAGAATTCCGCCACTGAAGCGGTGTCGCGCCTACCGAGGCATTTGAACATTACAAGTAAATAAATTACCTTCACCTTCAGAATTTGAATGTGGGGGTGTGTGTAATGAAGCATCATCCGTAGACAAACATTGATGTGAAATATTATCAATGTCTGGAAAGGGTTTAAAGAGATATTGTGAAAAAACAATAACTTTTAACGCATTTCTGTTACAAATCCGGTGAACATTACAAGTAAATAAATGACCTTGACCTTCAGACTTTGGATGTGGGTGTGTACGTAGTGAAGCATCATCTGTTGAAAAACATTGATATGAAATATTATCAATGTCTGGCAAGGGGTTAAAGAGATATTGTGAAAAAACAATAACTTTAACGCATTTCTGTTACAAAACCGGTGAACATTATAAGTAAATAAATGACCTTGACCTTGAGAATTTGGATGTGGGGGTGTGCGTAATGAAGCATCATCCCTAGACAAACATTGATGTGAAATATTATCAATGTCTGGCAAGGGGTTAAAGAGATATTGTGAAAAACAATAACTTTAACGCATTTGCCTTACAAAAAAACCGGACGACGCGGACGACGCAGACGACGCGGACGGAAAATACGACGACTATAGTCGCGCCTCTGCTAAAGCAGGCACGACAAAAATGATGTCAATGGTCACATCATGTCGGGAAACATCGTACATAAACCATGTGACAACTAGTGTGGCGCAATTTTATCAGTAAGGCAACAACTTTTAGTGTGTATACATTTAAATAGAACTACTGTCTGTTCCACGTTTTGCTGCCGACAAACTTTTGGCTATTAAACACATTAAATTTAAAAGTAATTACTTTTTTATCAATAAGTCTTTTTATCTAAGTCACCTTCCCCAAACAAAATTATTTTATGAAATTCCATCAAATATTGATTTTATTGCAAAAAAAAAAAGATTTTCATATGGGAATTTAAAATGGGGGCTAAAAATAGATTTTGTTAATATATTTTTTTTTATTTGTGGACCGATTTTCAAAATCTAACTTGTTTTCTTAGTTACATCATTTTCAAGCTATCTCGCCAGGTTTCGGAGTCAATTTCCATTTTTTTTTTGTTTTTCGATCCTAAACGAAAAAATTTGGAATCCCATAGGAAAATCTTTTGTTATTGATGAAAAAGTACTTACCGGTACTTTTAAATATATTTTGGATTTAATGTGTTTAATAGCCAAAAGTTCATTGGCAGCAAAACATGGAACAGACAGTAAACACCAACATCATAAAGATAAAACAACAATGTGATTTTGTTCTCCCATTCAAAAGATATTCAAGATAATCATAATGAATGAAACATACAGCAGGTACACAAGTGCATTTACATATAATAATTGATCTGTAGCCTATTTCATCAACATTGCAAAGTATACTTTAGTAGCAAAGTATACTTTGAGGGAGAAATTTTCAATTTTTTGAAAAATTTATTAATTTTTATTATACTGAATTTATTACATTATAATGTAATAAATTCAGTATAATAATTCTGCATACTTTTAATCATGACATATATGCATTTGTTAGTTCCATATGAAATAATGCATTTCAGGAAAAATAAATGATTGCTCCCTCAAAGTATACTTTGCTAGTAAAGTATACTTTGCAATGTTGATGAAATCGGCTACAGGTAAGAGTTTACACGTCTACAATTGAAATTCATATCAACTGACAACAAATTGGCATATCCTGCATCGCATAGATATGCAAATCTGGACCACTTCTGTTGACATTCCATTGGCCGAATGGCGTCACATGATATGACCAATGATGCCAGCGAAATGACGCAGCATAAACAAGTCTGTGTCCAAAAAAACATATGTGACTGGGGAAATGGGGATTGTGGTTTTTGCGACCAATATAGATCCAGATCAGCCTGTACATCAGCATCTGCACCATTCCATCAATGAAACACCCACCATGCTTCTAGTAAGGTTTGTTTGTTTGTTGGGGTTTAACGGCCTATCAACAGCTAATGTCATTTAAGGCCGGGTCAATGGGTTTAGTACTAAATCTCATATATTACCTGTGCATGTACGTGTTGAAGTACATGTACAAACGGGTGGAAAATCCCAAAATCAGAACTGAATATTTACAATAAAATAACTATATATTCAGCCCTGAAATCAGAATAATCATGACCTGATGCCAGGTCCTCGCCACACCAGAATCACTTGGCCCCCTCCCAAAAGCAGTAGGATGTTGGTGATCTACAGCATGATAGCTATTCACATGAGGAATGCATGTATGAATGTGCTAAGTTTGTGACCTTGACCTTGGGAAAAGGGGTGGGGGGGGGGGTTCATGGATTTGCTGTAGTACGATAGAGTATCATCAGATGAATGCACGTAGATCTTGGGGAAAGGGGTGGGGGGGGGGGGTCATGGAGTTGATGTAGCACAATAGAGGATCATCAGATGAATGAATGTATGAAACATCAAGGCGTTCCCTGTAACGGAACAGAAGTTACACAACATTTACGTTAAGTTTATGAACATGCTAAGTTTGTGACCTTGACCTTTGGGTAAGGGTTTGGTGGTGGGTTGTGGATTTGCTACAGCATGATAAAGGGTCATCTGAAGAATGCATGTATGAAATATCAAGGCATTTCAAGAAAGGAAACAGATGTTATAAGATATTTACCCCAACGTGAAGTTTATGAATGTGCTAAGTTTGTGACCTTGACCTTGGGGTAAGGGGTGGGTCATGGACTCGCTATAGCACAATAGAGTATCATCAGAAGAATGCATGTATGAAATATCAAGGTGTTCCATGAAAGGAAACAGATGTTATAAGACATTTACCCGAACGTGAAGTTTATGAATGTGCTAAGTTTGTGACATTGACCTTAAAAGGGGAAAGGGGTGGGAGGTGGGTCATAGATTTGCTATAGTACGATAGAGTATCATCAGATGAATGCATGTATGAAATATGAAGGTATTCCCTGTACATAAACAGAAGTTATAAGACATTTACCCCAACGTTAAGTTTATGAATGTGCTAGGTTTGTGACCTTGGGGTAAGGGTTCGGTGGTGAGTCGTGGTTTTTTACTACAGCATGATAGAGGGTCATCTGAGGAATGCATGAATGAAATATCAAGGCGTTTCATGAAAGAAAACAGATGTTATAAGACATTTACCCCAACGTTAAGTTTATGAATGTGCTAAGTTTGTGACCTTGACCTTGGGGTAAGGGATGGGCGGTGGGTCATGGATTTGCTATAGCACGATAGAGTATCATCAGATGAATCCATTTATGAAATATAAAGGCATTCCCTGTAAATAAACAGAAGTTACACAACATTTACCCCAACGTTAAGTTTATGAACATGCTAAGTTTGTGACCTTGACCTTGGGGTAAGGGTTGGGTGCTGGGTCATGGATTTGCTACAGCATGATAGAGGGTCATCTGAGGAATGCATGTATGAAATATAAAGGCGTTCCATGAAAGGAAACGGAAGTTATAAGAAATTTACCCCAACGTTAAGTTTATGAATGTGCTAAGGTTGTGACCTTGACCTTGGGGTAAGGGTTGGGTGCTGGGTCATGGGATTTGCTACAGCATGATAGAGGGTCATCTGAGGAATGCATGTATGAAATATCAAGGCGTTCCATGAAAGGAAACAGATGTTATAAGAAATTTACCCCAACGTTAAGTTTATGAATGTGCTAAGGTTGTGACCTTGACTTTGGGGTAAGGGTTTTAGGTGGTGGGTCATGGATTTGCTGCAGCATGATAGAGGGTCATCTGAGGAATGCATGTATGAAATAACAAGGTGTTGCATGAAAGGAAACAGAAGTTATAAGACATTTACCCCAACGTTAAGTTTATGAATGTGCTAAGGTTGTGACCTTGACTTTGGGGTAAGGGTTTTAGGTGGTGGGTCATGGATTTGCTACAGCATGATAGAGGGACATCTGAGGAATGCATGTATGAAACTAGAAAATGTGTTCATAGAACACGGATGCCCCACATATCGCTTTGATAATAAATGAGGCCAAATTCCAAGTAAATATTTGTTTTACCTGAGCGTTAAAGTTTTTAGACCATTAGAGCAATGTGTATATGAAATTATAAGATATTTACCTGAGCGTTAAAATTTTTGAAGCATTAAGTATGTGACCTTGACCCTGGGCATTGCGGGGGCAGGACGAAAGTGGATTTGGCACAGTGCAGTAGAGGACCATTAGAGCAATGTGTATTTGAAGTATGAAGCTGATCCGTGAAAGGGAACAGAAATTATAAGATATTTACCCGAGCGTTAAAGTTTTTGAAGCACCAAGTATGTGACCTTGACCCTGGGCTTGGAGGGGGCAGGACGAACGTGGCTTTGGCACAGGGCGGTAGAGGACCATTAGAGCAATGCGTATATGAAGTATGAAGCTGATCCGTGAAAGAAAACAGAAATTATAAGATATTTACCTGAGCGTTAAAGTTTTTGAAGCACTAAGTATGTGACCTTGACCCTGGGCTTGGCGGGGGCAGGACGAACGTGGATTTGGCACAGGACAGTAGAGGACCATTATAGCAATGTGTATATGTAGTATGAAGATGATCTGTGAAAGGGAACAGAAATTATAAGATATTTACCCGAGCGTTAAAGTTTTTGAAGCACCAAGTATGTGACCTTGACCCTGGGCTTGGCGGGGGCAGGACGAACGTGGATTTGGCACAGTGCAGTAGATGACCATTAGAGCAATGTGTATATGAAGTATGAAGCTGATCCGTGAAAGGGAACAGAAATAATAAGATATTTACCTGAGCGTTAAAGTTTTTGAAGCACCAAGTATGTGACCTTGACTCTGGGCTTGGCGGGGGCAGGACAAACGTGGATTTGACACAGGGCGGTAGAGGACCATTAGAGCAATGTGTATATGAAGTATGAAGCTGATCCGTGAAAGAAAACAGAAATTATAAGATATTTACTTGAGCATTAAAGTTTTTGAAGCACTAAGTATGTGACCTTGACCCTGGGCTTGGTGGGGGCAGGACGAATGTGGATTTGGCACAGAGCGGTAGAGGACCATTAGAGCAATGTGTATATGAAATATGAAGCAGATTGGTCGAAGGATGAAGAAATTATGAGACATTTACCCGAGCGTTAAAGTTTTGTGACGGATGGACGGACAAGGGTACCACTAAATGCCCCCTCCACTATCGTGGTGGGGCATAATAACAAGGTGTTCCATGAAAGGAAACAGAAGTTATAAGACATTTAACCCAACGTTAAGTTCGTGGACGACGCCGACGCTGACGTCGACGCCGGGGGTATGCCATAAGCTCTTCTGTACTTTGTGCAGGCGAGCTAAAAACGTGCCCGAGGGCCAAACCAGGTAAATCGTGATTCCTATAAGGAGGAATCCGTACCGTTAAATTTACGCCGTCGCGTTTGCCCGACCAACCACCCACGCTTCTAGAAAGGAAAATATAGATCGTTATCAGGCTACAGGAGTGTCATATTTGATCAGGAGCTACACTAGTCACAACTCCCATAAAGCCACAGACACATACATTCGCCCATGCTCTAGTGTAAAAGCATTAAGGAGACAGTGTTTATAAGCGCTTGCGCTGTTACTATTGAATCCTTTTCACAAATTGTACCGCATTGTCGTGATTGATATATTTGTATATACGTTATTACATGTATCTGTGTCAAAATGTGAATAAAATATTGTTTAAACTAAGCATTACCTACTAAATTCAGTACCATGCTAGTGTAATTTTATATCAAGTTTATCGGATGTGGTTCGGAAATGGTAGGAATTCCTCGGCAAACCTCAATATTCGTGTCTAGCCTGGTACTTTCTATTTATGGTGATGCTGAGCTCCAGATAAGCTTTGTGTCTAAAGGGTAATGTGTAACCCACAACCCCACACCCAGCAAATTGAAATGCAATGCATATTTCATTATTGCAAATGGATTACTAAATTTATTTCATTTATTTAATGTTTTTTAAGTACATGTACATGTATTATTGTATTTCGTGCTGTTTAATGGCCTGTCAAGACTATTTTACGGCAGGTTAACGGGTCAAATCCAATATTTGACCTGCATGTACGAGTGGAAAATCCCAAAATCAGAACTGAACATTTACATAAACAAGAGGGCCAGGATGGCCCTAATTCGCTCATCCGACTCCATGAACACCAGAGGAGAATGTGACATTGAGTTCATGTTTAAAAAAAATTGTGCTATTTTTAGATGGCGGTCATCTTGGATTAAGCGATGACTCTCATTTTACCAAATCTGAAAATGCTTCACCCAAGGATCTTAACTTACTATGAAGTTTGGCCAGCATCAGCCATGTGGTTCCCGAGAAAAAGACGTTCAAAATCTCGAATAAATGGACCTTTAGGCGGCCATCATGGATGACATAATCATCCGATTCGGCCAAATCTTGCACCAGAGCAATCGCCTCATGGATACTTTCAATTTGATATATGACATGAGCATATTCGGTCAAAAATAAAATTTGACCCCACGGGCCACGCCCATTTTTGACCTCGGGGTCACCATTTTAACACCTTTGAAAGAGCATTCTACATCGATCATTCCTATCAAGTTTCGTCGAAATCCGGCTGGCGGTTCATGAGAATTTTTTTAAGAATTTGTGCTATTTTTAGATGGTGGCCATCTTGGATTAGCGATGACCTCCATTTTAACAAATCTGAAAAGGCTTCACCCATGGTCCATAACTTTTAAGTTTGGCTACCATGGGCCAAGCGGTTCATGTGAAGAAGAATTTTAAAATCTCTGATAAAAGAACGACCTTTTGACCTTTTGACATAACCATCCAATTTCGACAAAAAAATGCACCAGAGTGATCGCCTCGTTGATACCTTCGATTTGATAGATAACATGACCATATTCGGTAAAAAATAAAATTTGACCCCACGGGCCACGCCCATTTTTGACCCCGGGGTCACCATTTTAACAACTTTGAAAGAGCATTCTACATCGATCATTCCTACCAATTTAGTTTCGTCGAAATCCGGCTAGTGGTTCATGAGAAGATTTTTTAAGAATTTATGCTATTTTTAGACGGCGGCCATTTTAGATTAGCGATGGCCTCCATTTTAACAAATCTGAAAAGGCTTCACCCATGAACCATAACTTTTAAGTTTGGCTACCATGTAGTCGAGTAGTCATTTTGTGAACCTAGACATTGTGTTTCCTATAAACTTGTTTTCTTGCTTCATACTCCGACAGACATATACGCAAATTTAGCTTTGTTGCCCAAGCGGCAACCTTGGGCAAATCTCGCAATTTGCATAAATCCAAGATGGCCGCCAGTCACCATTTTGAAAATCTAACTTTTTACCTACTTGTCATACAATGATGTATAATATGTCTTTATATAGGTGTTCGTGTACGTAGAGCCGTTTTCTGCAATAATATGGTTAATTTGATGTCATCATAAGGGTCTAGAGGTAATTGTAGGGTCAACTTTTACATTTTTATGCAAAATTATGAGAATTTCTAGTAAAAAAGTAATTTCAATGACAACTGTTTATTGCAAACATTGTTATGAACCATGAAAATCATATTTATTTGCAACAACAATTACTCTATGAAGTAATTATGTAAAGACTGATGCAATGAGTGATACAAGCAACCTGAGAATACCATTATATTTGACAGAACATGAACCGGTTCCGAATATATGGCACTTTATAAATTATTCTGGAATGATATGATTTGTGTCAACGGTTCCAACCAATAAACACATCCTTACTCATATGATAATATTTTTCCAATATTAATCAGATAAGATAAAGAAAAAGTCAGCGCAATGGTATACATTAATATGCATACTATATATTAATGTATGCCATTACACTTAATGCATATACATGTAAATACGTACACATATTCTTAGAAAACCTTTTTATTTACTCCCATTCATCAATCGGATACTCAATGTCAGGTACACCAAAGAGCGCGCCATTACAAATATCACCATCCTCCCGAATACAGTCCTCAAAATCATCTTCAACATCATCTGCCTCAACAACTTCCTCAACATCCCCTGTCATATCACCTGCCTCCAATTTCAGCTTCCCTCTTAGTATGCGGATTGCAGCAACCATCCTCGCCACAACAGTTGCAGTATGATGTGCATGAAATATCTTCTTTATAAGACCCACAAGCCATGCACATCTTTCCATGTGCTTTCCCCATGATTCAACTGTGGTGGAGTGGGTTCACCTTGATGAGTGACAGGAACTGGAACCCCGCAACGCATCTCCAGAATGGGTGATGTCATTCGACTCGTTTGATGGTTTGCCGCCTTCTACACCATTACCTGAAGAAGGGCACGTCGCGTGTGCATGAGCAGATTGTCGGATGTTTGGAGGCAGCACCTTCATTTTATGACTTTTCTTCTTTCTGGCAAAAACTTTGGTTCGGGCAGCTTCTATTGAAGTTCCCGGTGGCAAACCAAACAGAGCTATGAAGAAACCCGTTGCCGTCTCCATCAGATCGTCGGTGGGGGCACCAACTTCGAACGCCTAACACATCAACCAAGTTTAAAAAGTCTGCACTAAGCAACGTATTCAGTGCTTTAGCCTTGCCTTTGCTATATGGGTATGATGGAGTGTCGCACTCACTGATGGCGTGCATGCGCAGTAATTTCAAACATTTGGGACCTAGCTCAGTACAAGTGGCGTTAATATATAACACTGTCCTGTCCCATCTCTCCATCTGCACCATGCATTGTAGCTTCTCTCGATAAACCTAATAAACCAGTAGGACAAACACACCTGTGTCATCGCTAAGTATGCGGATAACGTTCTTGCCATAGTTTGCATCTTCAAGGACATAATATATCATGATGATGTCTGCCACATCATGGCTAAACACACCGTCGTCCAGATTCTCCATGGTTATCTACTCTTCTATGGAGAACATGGACACAATACTCACCAGTCCCTTCTTGTTATTCTTGTTCCTCAAAATTAAATCTCGTTTGTGCAGAGGACTGGTGATAGAGAGATCGTAGTTGATTAGGTATTCACCAGCTCGCCGCATTCTCTAATGATTTTTAGCAGATATTTATTGATACTTGTCAACGACACCTTATGGAATCAGATCTGAAGGTCTACCGCCATGAGGCCACACTATGCGATAGAATAGCTGCTGAACGTACACGATGACTATCTCAGCAGCTGTGGGTGAGATCTCAACAACACCGAGACGCTTTGTTAGCGCCGATGCATTGCCTTTGTGGAGACAACCCTGCTCGTCGATAAGCAATGGTGGTACAGCACAAAGTTCATAGTGGAACAGTGTCCCAAGCTCCAGCTGCCTCCGTTGAACAATCAACAGAAGATGTAGAAAAATGGTTTCATTGTCGATGACTGGCGATATTTTTTGCTATTGTCATACAGGATCATATAATCCGCATGGGAGACTGATGATGTATTTGCTGTCCAATGCTTGTCCAATATCGACAGAATCAGCCACATTCACTTCAGCAATGGCAATTTGGCCTGTGACAGGATTGTACAAAATATGTCGGTGGACTTTCAGTGGATGAGGATATTTCTCCACCTGCGCTTCAACAAATGCCGCTTCATCTGCATCCAATATACGGGCGATTCTTCATCTCCTCCTTGTGCTGTGTTTGTGGGAACTGGTCTCATGAGTTAGCATACTATGTACAGTCAATATTGTCAGACACAAGTAGGGTAATGGGGGAAGTCGTCAATACACTCACTAACAAATTCAGGAGTGCCCTTGAGAGACCCTTTCCTATCTTGATAGCGGTCTGTTCTCCAAATTGGTCAGCTGAGACTCCGTTTCAGTATTAAGTGAACGCATCTCCAGAAGGTATTTGGTAAGATATCGTGTATATTGTGCTTGTCCAGCGAGGAAAATGTATGTCAGCATGCGTTCCATTACATCACTGTATGATCAAATTGGTGGACAATGAGTGTCGGGAAAAGGAAGCTATATCTACCCAGTGAGGACCAGTTAGGTGGAGGCGAGCAGTTTCCAGATACTGATCTATCTGCTCCAATGGCTTTGGGCATGTATATAGAAACCGCCTCAATAGAGCCGCTGTTGGGTTCCGGAAGGCCCTCATGGGTTTCACCCAGGACTAACCGTTATATATACTTGTCAGGCCACGGTATGCAGCAGCAATATACGTTTCAAAAGCTGAGCCCTTCATTAACTTTGCAATACAGCTGTTGAATGACTGTATACTATGCATTCCTCCGGGATGAAGGACTACTACATTCTGGAACTGCATTGGCTGATACCAGCATATTTGTTTGGTAGCAGAAAATAGCTGCATGTCCATGCTCAGGTGAACGTGATTCATCCCCATATCAACCAGTGACTGTTGCATGTACACAAGTGTTGTGAGAATAGTATCTGGGTGAGAGGGTGTGGTATCAATCATATTCCCAAACATGTAGGAGCTCGCCGCTTTGAGTACACCACTACCTCTGGCTAGTTTGTTAGTCTGGACCCAGACTGAGACAGCTAAGCCACGTGACATCTTTTTCGGTGACAGCTGTTAGACTGGCCTGGTGGGCAGCTACCTCAGTGTAGCTATTCCCACTAGTTTTGACAATGGCCACAGCAGTGGATGCTCTTTTTAGGATCAGTATAGTGTAAAAGAGGAATTAATAGAGTATTCCTCGCAGGTTTAGTCTGCTTGGATATAAGACGAGGCATCATAACACGACCGATATAAGACTGACTGCTGTCAGCGTCAATGATGCCTGCTGGATGTTTCTGGAATTCGGTTGTATCGTGGACTGAGATAGTACTGGCGCAGTCGTTGAAACCAATATACAGGTTCATTGAAACCGCACTTGCAGTGGTTGGTAATTGTGTTTATCGATTATCATGGATCTCTTGACTCACAAATAACAAATTTAACTTAGCCAGGCACGGTACCTAAATTTCAGCAACTGGCATGCATACTTTCATTACACGTACCTCTATTATGAGCGTCAGAACAGCAGTGTCGTGAATTTAGAAGAATTATTCTCAAATCATATCTCAAGTGTCAACAATGTTGTGCGACTATGAATTATCGCTTATTTCAAGTATTTAATTCAGTTTTGTTGTTAAAATAGCGACAAAAATAGGATTTTGGGCGCCATCTTGGATGTAGAAAAGTTAGAACAAACATTCCATTAGCCTTAAAACGTAAATATAGCATCGTAAAACGATTATAGACACTCCAAAACAAATAACAAATGGTATTATACATCATTATATGACAATTAGTTTTGTCGTAAAATCTTGGATTTATGCAAATTGCAAGAGTTGCCCAAAGTTGCCATTTGGGCAACAAAGCTAAATTTGTTCTAGGGAACCATACAAAGATGAAACAACAATAAAAGTTTATAGGAAACAGAATGTCTAGGTTTTCACTATGGAACACATAGGAGTGCCTACTCGACTAATGGGCCAAGTGGTTCATGTGTAGAAGAATTTTGAAATCTCTAATATAAGAACGACCTTTTGTCATTTCGGCGGCCATCTTGGATGACATAACCATCCGATTTCGACAAAAAATGCACCAGAGTGATCGCCTCGTTGATACCTTCGATTTGATATATGACATGACCATATTCGGTCAAAAATAAAATTTGACCCCAAGGGCCACGCCGGGGTCACCATTTTAACAACTTTGAAAGAGCATTGTACATCGATCATTCCTACCAAGTTTTGTCGAAATCCAGTTGGCGGTTCTTGAGAAGATTTTTGAAGAATTTGTGCTATTTTTAGACAGCGGCCATCTTGGATTACGTAATTACGTAATTTTAACAATTTTGTAATCCGCCTACCTAAGGACCTTGACCATGAAGTTTGGTGACTATAGGACCAATGGTTACCGAGGAGAAGACGTTTTAAAATGTTCAAGGATGGACGACGACGGACGACAGACACATTGCGGTAACAATAGCTCACATAAGCTTCGCTCAGGTGAGCTAAAAATAGAACTTCAGCCCTGAAATTAGAATATACTGTATTTTTCATTGAAAGCAAATAATTGTTGCAACACCACCGAGACATCTGATACACTTTCACTGTGCAATAACGTAAATAGAAAATATATAAAAAATGTGCATACACTAAAAGTATATTCTGAATTTAATGGCTTAAAATAGGCAACAAGCACACTTTTAGCATATCAAAATTGTAATAAATCAAATAAGATAATAGAAGGTGATTAACACATAGACAATATGGGGAAAATATGATAACAAGAATTCCACTATGGTAGTGGTGTCGCGCCTGCCAAGGCATTTGACCATCAACATGATCATGAGCATGTGCTAAAGTAAGCATCACAAAAACAGTCCGAGAAGTGCATGCTTAAAACACGAAAAAGGTCAAGGTTGAAGAAACTTGACATAAACAAGAATTCCGCGGAATCAAATGTCTCGCCTTGTTCAGCCTTGACCTTCACCCTGTGGCCGGAGAATATATTTTTTTAATAATCGTATATTCATCTACCGTTACATATCATAGTAAAGGATGTATAAAGTTTGATGACTGTAGCTGATAAGGTGTTGGAAGTAATGATCGTAACACAAAAACTTAACATTGAAAGTATTAATGTTTGCTTGTTTGTTTATTGGTGTTTAACGGCCTATCAACAGCTAAGGTCATGTAAGGCCGGGCAAACGGGTTCGATCCCGTTTTAACCTGCTGCATTGGGGGGAAAATGAAATTAGAATAACCTGACCTGGTGGCAGGTCCATACCACACCAAAATCACTTGGCCCCTTCCCCTAAAATAGGATTACGAATAATCGTAATACTCACATAAGGGGTATAACCAGATTCAACTGTCACATACAAAATGCCAAAGACGTATGTGAGGGCCAAATCAGGTCTCCAGTCGGAATTCCGGTAAGGATGAACCCCGATCGTTAAATTACCCATCGCTTGCACCCACCTTCCACCCACTTGAAAGTATTAAAAAAATAGAATTTGACCGTAACCCTGGGGCCCGAGAAAAACAAATTAATAGTCCTATATTCATCTACATATCATAGTAAAGGGATGTATAAATTTGATGACTGTAGCTGATAAGGTGTTGAAGTAATGATCGTAACACTAAAACTTAACATTGAAAGTATTAACAAATAGAGTTCGACCTTGACCCTGGAGACCCGCCAATTTTTTTTTTAATATTCCTATATTCATATACATATCATAGTAAACGTATCTATAAAGTTTGATGACTGTAGCTGACGAGGTGTTGAAGTAATGACCGTAACACGAAACGTAACACGAAAACTTAACATTGAATGTATTAACAAATAGAGTTTGACCTTGACCCTGAAGACCCTGGGGCCCGTCAATTTGTTTTTAATAGTCCTATATTCATGTACATATCGTAGTAAACGTATGTATAAAGTTTGATGACTGTAGCTGACAAGGTGTTGAAGTAATGACCGTAACACGAAAACTTAACATTGAATGATGACGCCGCCGACTCCGCCTCCGGAAAAGCAAAACTGATGTCTCGCTTTCCGCTTCGCGGGCGAGACAAAAAATGGCTAAGTGCTTCCGCAAACATATGAAGGTACAAAAGGTCAAAGTCATGTTTAAAATGGCCATGGGCATGAGTGTGTTCCAAATGCTCAGATGTATCAAGTGTCAAAATATTGAAACAATCTGTCAAGTAATGTTAAAGTTATGATGAAGAAGCTTGTACACAATATTTGATGAAAAAGTGTTTCAGCAAAAATGTGAAGGTAAAAAAGGTCAAGGTCATATTACTGGCGGCATGAGTGTGTTGCAAATGCTTACATATAACAAGTGTCCCAACATTGAAGCAAACAATTGAAACTTGTACAAACTTTTTGAACAAAATAAAAATGTCTAAGTCAAACATGAGAAGATAAAAAAGGTCACGGTCATGTTAATTGCGGCATGAGGATGTTCCGAATAATCATATGTATCAAGTGTCCAAATATTGAACTAATCTGTATGTGATATTAAAGTTATACCATAATGATGAAGCTTGTACAAACTTATTGACATTTCACACGACGACAACACAGACGACGACGGAAAATACGGCAACTATAGTCACGCCTTCTGTGAAAGCAGGTGCGACAAAAACGCTGATGGTTTCAAAACATTTTCCAGTACATGTCAAGTAAAACAAGATAAATATTGTTATTTTCCAGACTTAATCTGATATACGATCTCAACAAACAGAATGTCGCTTTAATGCATGAACATGCTAGAATAATTTGTTGTAGTCTTGCATACTTTGTACAAAACACTTTGAACATATGTAGTGAATAGATGCTGTGTACTTTAGCACAGAGTATACACGTCTCCGCAAAAGTGAACATACTGGAATGTTCAGCATTACCCCCATTTCACCCCTAAGTAACTGGAATGGATTTTGATTATGTTAATTTTTCAGCCAATCCAATCGTCACAAAACGGGGTGTTTTTGTTCTGAAAAGTGTGAAAATCACTTGCAAAAAGTGTAGATTCTGAAGAGAAGGCTCGTCTCGAGCCGGCTCATCTGGATTTACGCTTTTTGCCAATACCACTATACAGGCCTGTGGTGTTGAAATGGTTAAGCAAACATTTTGTCAACAATATCGGATAAAATGCAGCATATTTATCTTGTTTTATTGGCATATCTTGTCAAATCTTTTGAACATGTTGCCATGTTTTGGTCACATTAATCCTACACAGGTATCAACAATATATGTGATGTCCTTCCATCAAATGTCTCGCCTTGTTCAGCCTTGACCTTCACCCTGTGGCCGGAGAATATATTTTTTTAATAATCGTATATTCATCTACCGTTACATATCATAGTAAAGGATGTATAAAGTTTGATGACTGTAGCTGATAAGGTGTTGGAAGTAATGATCGTAACACAAAAACTTAACATTGAAAGTATTAATGTTTGCTTGTTTGTTTATTGGTGTTTAACGGCCTATCAACAGCTAAGGTCATGTAAGGCCGGGCAAACGGGTTCGATCCCGTTTTAACCTGCTGCATTGGGGGGAAAATGAAATTAGAATAACCTGACCTGGTGGCAGGTCCATTACCACACCAAAATCACTTGGCCCCTTCCCCTAAAATAGGATTACGAATAATCGTAATACTCACATAAGGGGTATAACCAGATTCAACTGTCACATACAAAATGCCAAAGACGTATGTGAGGGCCAAATCAGGTCTCCAGTCGGAATTCCGGTAAGGATGAACCCCGATCGTTAAATTACCCATCGCTTGCACCCACCTTCCACCCACTTGAAAGTATTAAAAAAATAGAATTTGACCGTAACCCTGGGGCCCGAGAAAAACAAATTAATAGTCCTATATTCATCTACATATCATAGTAAAGGGATGTATAAATTTGATGACTGTAGCTGATAAGGTGTTGAAGTAATGATCGTAACACTAAAACTTAACATTGAAAGTATTAACAAATAGAGTTCGACCTTGACCCTGGAGACCCGCCAATTTTTTTTTTAATATTCCTATATTCATATACATATCATAGTAAACGTATCTATAAAGTTTGATGACTGTAGCTGACGAGGTGTTGAAGTAATGACCGTAACACGAAACGTAACACGAAAACTTAACATTGAATGTATTAACAAATAGAGTTTGACCTTGACCCTGAAGACCCTGGGGCCCGTCAATTTGTTTTTAATAGTCCTATATTCATGTACATATCGTAGTAAACGTATGTATAAAGTTTGATGACTGTAGCTGACAAGGTGTTGAAGTAATGACCGTAACACGAAAACTTAACATTGAATGATGACGCCGCCGACTCCGCCTCCGGAAAAGCAAAACTGATGTCTCGCTTTCCGCTTCGCGGGCGAGACAAAAAATGGCTAAGTGCTTCCGCAAACATATGAAGGTACAAAAGGTCAAAGTCATGTTAAAAGGCCATGGGCATGAGTGTGTTCCAAATGCTCAGATGTATCAAGTGTCAAAATATTGAAACAATCTGTCAAGTAATGTTAAAGTTATGATGAAGAAGCTTGTACACAATATTTGATGAAAAAGTGTTTCAGCAAAAATGTGAAGGTAAAAAAGGTCAAGGTCATATTACTGGCGGCATGAGTGTGTTGCAAATGCTTACATATAACAAGTGTCCCAACATTGAAGCAAACAATTGAAACTTGTACAAACTTTTTGACACAAAATAAAAATGTCTAAGTCAAACATGAGAAGATAAAAAAGGTCACGGTCATGTTAATTGCGGCATGAGGATGTTCCGAATAATCATATGTATCAAGTGTCCAAATATTGAACTAATCTGTTATGTGATATTAAAGTTATACCATAATGATGAAGCTTGTACAAACTTATTGACATTTCACACGACGACAACACAGACGACGACGGAAAATACGGCAACTATAGTCACGCCTTCTGTGAAAGCAGGTGCGACAAAAACGCTGATGGTTTCAAAACATTTTCCAGTATATGTCAAGTAAAACAAGATAAATATTGTTATTTTCCAGGTCAGACTTAATCTGATATACGATCTCAACAAACAGAATGTCGCTTTAATGCATGAACATGCTAGAATAATTTGTTGTAGTCTTGCATACTTTGTACAAAACACTTTGAACATATGTAGTGAATAGATGCTGTGTACTTTAGCACAGAGTATACACGTCTCCGCAAAAGTGAACATACTGGAATGTTCAGCATTACCCCCATTTCACCCCTAAGTAACTGGAATGGATTTTGATTATGTTAATTTTTCAGCCAATCCAATCGTCACAAAACGGGGTGTTTTTGTTCTGAAAAGTGTGAAAATCACTTGCAAAAAGTGTAGATTCTGAAGAGAAGGCTCGTCTCGAGCCGGCTCATCTGGATTTACGCTTTTTGCCAATACCACTATACAGGCCTGTGGTGTTGAAATGGTTAAGCAAACATTTTGTCAACAATATCGGATAAAATGCAGCATATTTATCTTGTTTTATTGGCATATCTTGTCAAATCTTTTGAACATGTTGCCATGTTTTGGTCACATTAATCCTACACAGGTATCAACAATATATGTGATGTCCTTCCATCCAAAATACGCGTCCAGCTGTATGAAAAGGTTAACCTGCAGAATGTAGGAAACGAAAATTGCCGTCTGCTGTTTTTTCATATCTTGTTTCATATCTTGTCTTTTCTGTCAATAAAAACATGGTTTGGCAAAGTCATTTTCATTGGAAGTGCTGTGAAAGCTTATTTTGATGAAAGGGAAAATAAAAAACACAGCAGATGACAAAATTTAATTAAAAACTTTAAGGTTTAACCCGTTCAACACCACATGCCTGTAGAGTGGTATTGGCAAATAGTGTAGATCCAGATGAGCTGGCTAGTGATGAGCTGTCTCATCAAGATCTGCACTTTTTGAAACTAATTTTCATACTATTTAGAAAAAAAACACACCCTTGTATAAATGGACTAGTCTGAAAATCATTTTATGACCATTGGATTGGTTGCAAAATTAACATATGAAATTCTGATCCAGTTAATTAGGGTGAAAGGGTTAAACAAGCCGAACGTTATAACATATATGAATGGCCTGCGATCATGGTGCAATTGCTGATAAACAAATACAAATGTACATGCATATTTTCACTGACGAGAAACAAGAAAACTCTTTATTTATCAAAACTATTCACTCTTTTAACCCTTCCTACGCTGTTGACGGAAATTTCCGTCTGTTGTTTTTCATTTTTGCTTTACTTCTTAACAAAAACTGGTTTGGACAGCACATGAGAATCGTCTCCACTGGAGACGATTCTCATGTGCTGTCAAAACCAGGTTTTTGTCGAGAAATATTGAAAATAAAACATTTCCAGCAGACGACAACATTTAATTCAGCGTAGTAAGGTTTAAAGGTACATGACCACTCAGTAGGCACAAACTGTATAGGAATTAAATAAGTGTATAATTGTGTCACTGTTCCACCAGTTCTACAAATTATGAGTACCTGTTATACAGATATAATTATTTAGTTATATTTCATTTTACTGATTGTGACTCGCGGTGGTATCAGGCTATTTTCATATGCAAATGAGACAAATGGGTGACCTGAAAAAAACTATATTTTCAACAGATTATAAAGTATGATCATTGCACATCAACAAATAAATACAGAAAATAACTAGTAATGTCTGTTAACATTTTGGGAAACACGGTTATCGCCCCTGATATCAGTGTGGAATTTTGTCGGATATAAAACATATAATAATGCCAATCAATGCGTGGGGTGATGGTGAATGACTGTTTTATTTTGCCAGAAAATGTCATATCTACAGAATATACAAAACTGTCTCCCTATATTATAACCTTGCATGTGGGACATAAGGAATATAACCAGATTCAACGGTCACATACAATAATGGCAACGACGTACATGAGGGCCAAACCAGTAGCCTATTTCACCAACATTGCAAAGTATACTTTGAGGGAGAAATTTTCAATTTTAGGATAAATTTATTAATTTTTATTATACTGAATTTATTACATTATCACAGCCATTTTGGCTGTGATAATGTAATAAATTCAGTATAATAATTCTGCATAGTTTTAATCATCAAATATATGCAATCATTAGTTCCGTATGAAATAACGAATTTCGGAAAAATCAATGATTACTCCCTCAAAGTATACTTTGCTAGATAAGAATACTTTGCAATTTTGATGAAATGGGCTACAGGTCTCCAGTCAGGATTCCGGTTAGGATGAACCCTGATCGTTAAATTACCCATAGCATGATCTCACCTGCCAGCACAGAAGTATGTGCAAACCCTTTCCCTGTAGTGTTAAAGTTAATTATTGTGTTAAAACCATAGAATGCTAGACACAAAATTGTCGTCTGCTGTTACTTTTTATTCTGTTTTTTTTTCTCAATAAAAACATGCTTTGACAGCACTTTAGAATCATTTCCATTGGAAATGATTCTAAAAGTGGTGTCATAGCATGTTCTTAACGAGAAAATTTGAAAATAGAACATATATAAACAGCAGACGACAACATTTAATTTAGCAGTGTAATGGTCAAGTATATGGAAATTAAATGGCAATTGTCAATGTACATGTATTATTGTCTCACATTTTAAACGACCAATAATCTCCAATGAGATATGTTGTGCCAGATTGGAGAATTTTTATCTTTGAAATGAAAATAACAACAAATCGCCAAACCAGATCAAGCTTCAGAAATGAACTATAAATAGACAATGACGGATCGTAGCTAGCTATCTCCCGATGTTTTGTTTGTTTGTTGGGGTTCAACGGCCTATCAACAGCTAAGGTCATTTAAGGACGGGTCAATGGTTTAGTACTAAATCCCATATATTACCTGTACAAGTACATGTACATGTTCAAGTACATGTACAAATGGGGGGAAAATCGCAAAATCAGAACTGCATATTTACAATAACAAAACTATATATCCAGCCCTGAAATCAGAATAATCCTGATCTGATGCCAGGTCCTCGCCACACCAGAATCACTTGGCCCCCTCCCAAAAGCAGTAGGATCAGTAATAATCTTACTACTTTTATAATGGGCAATAACCCAATTCAACTCCCAGGTAACTAAAGAGCCATAGATAAAAACATACCTGAGGGCCAAACCAGGCAAATCGTGATTCTTATAAGGAGGAACACATACCGTTAATTTACGCCGTCTCATTCGCCCGACCACCACCCACTATCTCCCGATGAATTTATTTATAGAAATACGGTCCAAATTATGTAGTTTAGGAAAAAGGGGAAATGTATCACAAGTTGTTATGAAAAGAAGCAATAATAGTGATTTTGTCTATAGAGTTAATTCAGATTGTCTATAGAGTTTATTGCTAACAGTAGACTCAGATCAGACTGCATGTATATTTGTGCTATTCAGTAAGAAATGAACGCTGAAATACAGCATAGGACTGGATCTCTATAAATAGATTTGCAAAGGGAGATAATAAGCTACGATCCTCCATTCACTTCTTTTTCACTAATCTGCTTCATCACTTTCTGCCCATATCTGCGACTAAGTGTCTTTAATGATCAGTAGCCTATTTCACCATCATTGCAAAGTATACTTTTTTCTAGCAAAGTATACTTTGAGTAATCATTTCTTTTTCCTGAAATGCATTATTTCATATAGAACAAACGACTGCAAATAGTTGACGATTAAAAGTATGCAGAATTTATTATACTGAATTTATTACATTATCACAGCCAAAATGGCTGTGATAATGTAATAAATTCAGTATAATAAAAATTAATAAATTGATCATAAAATTGAAAATTTCTCCCTCAAAGTATACTTTGCTGGAAAAGTATACTTTGCAATGTTGGTGAAATAGGCTACAGGATCTACATTGGTCAAAATCAACCATTTTTTCTCGTGGCGGATGACACAACAATATCATAAGAAACCGCGCCCGTATTTGGTCTCGATGAACAACATACACAAATATTACACTTAACCATGCAACATAAACATATAATAATAGAAAGCTCCACTCCAAAAAATTCTGATTAAATAATAACAATGTGAACTACATGTATAATAAAGCAAGCTGAAAGCTATTTAAGCAAAATGTTTTCAGAACATGGCCCATAACCGTGCACAGGTTGAAGTAACGGACCGAGGTCTATAAATACATTAAATATGCCTAAAAGCATCAATAAATGAAGAAAAAAAATAATTTTTTTTTTTTTTGACTCCCTCCATATACTCCATCTATTTATGCAGGGAGTAAAAAAATAATTTGTTAGCTTATTTTTTTTCTTCAATTATTGATGCTTTTAGGCATATTTAATTGAAATATATGTATCCGCTGGCAGCTTACAATTTTTTCAGTACGAAGATGATTCATGGTTGTGACTGGAGAAATGAGGCTTATGTGATTTGTGGGCAGCCTAGCTCCCGATCCAATAGCACACTCCTGTAGCCAGATAACAATCTATACTACTTGTTAGATGCATGACGGGTGTTTCATTGATGGAATGGCGAACAGTGCAGATCCTGATCAGACTGTGCGGAAGACTGTGCGGATGCACAGTCTGATCTGGATCTACACTGGTCGCAAAACCCATAAGCCCCATTTCTCCAGTCACACCAATGTGTGGATATGACTAGAGAAATGGGGCATGGTACAGTGGAACCCCTCCAAACCGAACACCCTGGGGACAGACTGAAACGTTCGTTTATATAGGGGTTTTCGGTTTAGAGGGGTTTTCTATTTCCAGTTAAGGAAATGTATGTTTTCCATCATTAACTCTTGGATTTGTATAGTATATACCATTATTATCATATTGAAAGCATATGTACACATTTTTCAATAAATATGTGCAGATTCGCAAGGGGTATAGCAAATAGTGCAGATTCGCAATGCAATCTGAGTCTACGGTCTACACTGGTCACAAAGAGCATATGCTTCATTTCGCGTGTGCTGTGTAGTTACCGCGAGCTGCCACAATAGCCCACAGGCTACAGTCACGAGTTTACAGCTTCGTTAAGTAATTATCAGATTATCTCAATTAATCGGTCAAATAATGTGCCGATTATTTTATTTCCGTAATTGTTACGTACGCGTATAATTCAATTGTGAACCATGCTATTGTAATGAGCTTGTAAAACAGCAAACATGTCTCGTATTTAGGTCGCATGTATTGAAAAGATTCTTAACTTTGTAATGCCGCTTATAACGTTAAAAAAACACGCCACTACACGCATGGATAGCGCTTGTACAAGGCTCAAGTTAATGTGCGTAATTTGATCAATTTTGTTATTTCTTCCACACAAATGTCAAGTTGGGAGTCCGTTAGAATCGTCTCATTCTCGTGGCTTAGCATTTTGGGAACCAGAGCTGAACAATACTACGGGAACCAGTCTATTGTAAACACTGTGTGATTTTGACACCCGCTTGAAACAACAACATTGAAATTGGGCGCGGTGTATTCAGTTCTTGGATGACATCCTGACAGGAGACGTGTTTCGGTTTTCCGGGGTTTTTTATTTTAACGCTGTTATAAATATGGTTTTGGGACTTGAAAATCGGGTCCGGATTACGGAGTAGAGGGGTTCCGGAACAGAGGGGTAGAAATTAATGTGTTTATATAGCAGAATATTCGGGACGTGGTCGTATGTTCAGTATGCGCGATTCCGTATTAGAGGGGGGGGGTCCGGTTTTATAGCGCGATTCGGTTTTAGGAGGGGTTCCACTGTATTAGTTTTATTTCATTCATTAATGTTTAATGGCCTATCAACAGATACGGTCATTCAAGGCCGGGCCAATCAGGGATTCCGCTGGCGATCGCCACTTTCGCAATTGGCGATAAAAATAAACAATTGGCGATAAAAAATTACAATTTTCGAAAAAAAAAAAATTTTTTTTATCGCCAATTTTTTGAAGTGACAATTTTTTTATTTTCCCCAGCAGAATCCCTGCCAATGGTTTCGAGCCTGCATTTAACCTGCTACATTGGAGGGGAAAATCAGAATGGAATATTTACATAGAGATAAATATATATTCAGCCCTGAATAACCCGACCTGGTGCCAGGTCCATATCACACTAAAGTAACTTGGCCCCTTCCCCTAAAAGTATTACTGGTAGGATTACTCTTATCACGGATATAACCAGATTCAAAGCCAAAGACGTACATGTACCCGAGATAAAACCATGTCTCCCGTCGGGATTCCGTTAAGGATGAATTCCAATCGTTAAATTACCCATCACATGCTACCAAAATTACCCATCACATGCTACCAAGTTTCATCGGTGGAATGGTGAACAGTGCAGATCCTGGTCACAAAACCCATAAGCCCCATTTCTCCAGTCACACCCACATTTGTATTTGTGGATGGTCTAGCTCCTGATCTGCTTGTGTTGTTTGTTTGTTTATTAGTGCTTAACGGCCTATCAACAGCTAAGGTCATGCAAGGCCGGGCAAACAGGTTTGATCCCATTTTAACCCGCTGCATTGGGGGGGAAATCCCAAAATCAGACGGAATATTTACATCGAGAACAAATATATTCAGCCCTGAAATTAGAATAACCGGACCTGGTGCCAGGTCCATACCACACCAAAGTCACTTGGCCCCTTCCCCGAAAATAGGATAGCGAATAATCGGAATACTCACACAAGGGGTATAACCAATATCTGATTGTGTACTTTTGCAGCCTCTTAAGGACCTATACTGTTCGTTTGAAGCATAGTGATTCTTTGTCCCAACTGAATGGCGAACAGTGCAGACCATGATCAGATTGTGCTAATGTGCAGGCTGATCTTGGTCTACACTGGTAGCATTGCAAATAAGCCCCATTTTTTTCCAGTCACAGTCGGTGCAGTAAATGTAATTTTAATTGCCCATGCTGTTGTTTTTTAACTGAATGAACACGACTACAAGCACAACGAGAAATCAGTAACATTGATGGATGTACCAGTCAAAAACTTTAACGCAACCTTCTAAGTCATTTGACCTTGATCTTGGGCACATAAATTATGTGAGCTACATGGATAGAATGAAAATAGTGATGATAAAAAAATAACGTATGATGATTTAAGCCAATCTGACTTCCGGTTACAGATATAGCAGGGAGCCGTTTCACTAAACTTCGTACGACTAAAATGTTCGTAAGTTCAAAATTATGATAGTCTGTAAATTTCACATTAACAATGTTTTCTTGTAAACAATTGATGGATTTTCATTTATTGAGCATAGGCTGCATATGCAGCCTATGCTCAATAAACGAAAATCCATCAATTGGAATTTCCAGACGATCATAAATTTGCACTTACAAACATTTTAGTTGTAGAAAGTTTAATGAAACGGGCCCCTGATGCCTGAAAACTGGGACAGAAGGACGGGCAGGGTGGTGACTATACATTTATGTACACTAAACAGTTAATAATAAAAATAATAAGCTGCAATAAGATGATTACACATCTTAACAAGAGTTGTCAAAAGACAATGAAGCGTGCCTGGTGATGCTTGACCTTGGGATTAGCAGATACCAGAGAATTGTCACAGCATGATAAGAGGATTCGGAGCAAGGCATGCGTGAAATATCAATGTGCTCAGTTTAGCTGCAGATCAAATAGCACACTCATGTAGCCTAATAACGATCTATGTTGCTTGTTAGAAGTTTGATGGGTGTTTCATTGATAGAATGGCAAGAAGTGCAGATCCAGATCTACACAGGGCGTAAAACCCATAAACCCCATTTCTTCAGTCACAGCCGCAAATCGTTCTGTGCTCTAAATGTGCTCCTTTTTTCAGTTTTACACGCTAAATCTGCCCTTTTTTCTGGGTTTACCGTGCCCCCTTATTAATCCTGGAGGAATCATTATGGTCCATGTAGGTTGAGTTTTATGTAAAACAAGTTTAACAACTAGTAGTAACAAATCGGGTTCTCAATAGCCTTCAAAACACAATGGTCAACCAAGACCAAATGTAACCCTTTTGTCCCTAAGTAACGTGAATGGACACTCCATGTTATTTTTCAGACTATACCATAATCAGAAAGGGAAATTGTTTTTAGAAGTCAGAAAGTCTCCATAATTGGTGTAGATCGTGATAAGATGGCTATTTACGAGCCAGCTCATCTAGTGGATCTACCCTGTTTGCAAACAGTATGATAGAGGTCAGTAGTATTGAAAGGGTTAAAATGTGAATCACAATTTTAATACATTTTAAAGAGCAAAATCAACCAATTGCTGCAAATTCAAAGGGTAAAAATACCACAAAGAGAGTTTGTGCATGGTTTTCAATAATTCCCAGAATTCAAAGGTTAAAATGACCAATCAAAACTAAATTTAACCCTTACACTGCTATCTTAATTTTTTGTTGTCTGCTGTTTGTTACCTATTGTCAATTTTTATCATAATTTTTTTTTTTAACAGCACTTTAGAATAAGTGCTATCAAACCATGTTACCATTGAGAAATAAGGCAAGATATAAAAGCAACAGCAGACGACAATTGCTGTGTGTAGCGGTCTAAGGGTTAAGTGAAAAATACAAATTCAGGGATTCCGTTGGCGATCGCCACTTTCGCAATTGGCGATAAAAATAAACAATTGGCGGAAAAAAATTACAATTTTCGGGAAATTTTTTTTTTTTTTTTTTTTTTTTTCCGAAAATTGTAATTTTTTATCGCCAATTGTTTTATTTTGTTTGAAGTGGCAATTTTTTTTTTCCCCAGCGGAATCCCTGCAAATTGATTACATTTTACAGAGCAAAATCCACAATGTTGTTTTAAGTTCATGTCCAAATCAAATTTGGAAGCTTGAAACACCACAAAGGGTCGCTATTGAGAACTCGGGCAATTATGAATATTAAATATAGGAATGAATGGCCTTTTTGTGGAATTTATCGGGGTATAAACTTGGAAAAGTCGCGGGAATACTGGAAAAAAATTGTTATCGCTTCGATAACATTTTTTTTTCTCGAAAATTGTATTTTTTAAGGCCTTGTCCAGTATTCCCGCGACTTTTCCAAGTTTGTATCCCCGATAAATTCCACAAAAAGGCCATTCATTCCTTATAATTCCAGCATTTGAAATAAATTCATCAAGAAAATGTGTTCATTTCCCGTTTTCTTATTATTTTAACTGCGCCTCGCGGTTACGGAAAGTAGTTCGGCGTGGGAGTTTACTGGGATATAAATTTTGGACAGAGACTTGCAACGGGCCAATCAAATGTTAGGGAATTGTGTAAATATTTTTGTGCTGGAATTATACAATTATGAATCACTTCTTGAATTAGTGGTATCGGACGACGTTGATGCTTCCGCTTCCTGGCTCGTAGAATGAGCAGAAGAATGCCTCTGACTGTGCAGTCTTGTCAGTTCCTCCGCCTTCGTACTGGCATAGTGATGATACATCATCTTCACTCCTGTGATCACAGACAGCCGAAGTCTCAGGTTATAACGATAAGAATTCTTTTTATTCTTAACCGCACGTTTATATCTCACTTCAAGATCTTTTATCTTTTTATCGAGTGAAACAATTTGCTGGCAGGCTTTCTCGAACTTCATCTGAGCCTCGCCTAGTTTCTCCTGTAGGTGGCAGTTGTCCAGGGTGGATATATTGTTCGCTGGTATTGGTACTGTGGATGATAACCTGTCAACTCTGACTTGGGCGCTGGGCGGTAGGCTGTCACTATCAGTTGGCGACACAGGCTGCGTGATATCAGTCCCACTATGCAAAGTCAACGGTAGACTGTTAACACTGGCTTCATTAATTGACTGAGCACCACCAATTGTGGAGTCAGATATCAATATGTCCAAGGTCGACTGGGACGTTGATGGTATGCTAGCTACCCTGACTGGCGAAGCAGACAGCAGGGTACCAGCCCTGGCCTGCGACGATGATGGTACATGCAGGGTACCGGCCCTGGACTGAGAAGCAGACTGGTGTCCACACCTGAGTTGGGCCGTGGACTGTGTACTGGCCCTGGTCTGGATACCAGTCCTGCTTTGGGATGTGGACTGGTTGCTCTTAGACGACATTTTTGGAAAACGCATCAGGTCCAAGGTACTGACGAATGTCCATCCGTCCAGAAGTTGTATAGTATATGTAGCAGCATGTATATGCCATCTGGAAGACAACAAATACACAAACACTATTATGGCTGTGACTTGAGTTATGGGAGATGTTTGTTTATTATAAGAATGAATGGCCTTTTTGTGGAATTTATCGGGGTATAAACTCGGAAAAAATATTTACACAATTCCCATACATTTGATTGGCCCGTAGCAAGTCTCTGTCCAAAATTTATATCCCAGTAAACTCCCACGCCAAACTATTTTCCGTAACCGTGAGGCGCAGTTAAAATAATTCTAAAGAAAACGGAAAAAAAACAAATTTTCTTGATAAATTTATTTCAAATGCTGGAATTGTAAGGAATGAATGGCCTTTTTGTGGAATATATCGGCGATATAAACTTGGAAAAGTCGCGGGAATACTGGACGAGGCCTTCCGGCCTTCGTCATCTTCCGGCCTTCGTTCAGTATTCCCGCGACTTTTCCAAGTTTATACCCCGATAAATTCCACAAAAAGGCCATTCTTCCTATAATAAACATTACCGGCATACGATAAGAAAACATAACTAGAAATGGACGCTTGTCGACAAGCGCATGTGTATCCCCCTCCCCAGATACACAAGTAGTTTGAAAAAAGGGTGATCAAGTTATGCTCCGGAGACAAAATCGGTGACGGACAAAGGGAGATAACTAAACAATTAGTGATGCAAGAGTTGTCAATCTTGCGCGACACACCTTTAGGGTCTATGCATGTGTGAAGCTACTGGAGTGCAGAATTATTTGTTAATAGTCCTATATTTATGTACATATATCTGCATAGGTGCACATAATACCACAATATTTTCAACACAGTTGACGGAAATGTAATATAGAATGTAAATAAAAAAAATAATGCTCGCTACTGGAGCCGAGAATTTTTTTTAATAGTCCTATATTTATTTATCTACATATATCTGCACAGGTCCACATACTGCCACAATATTGTCAACACAGTTTAGGTAAATGTAATAATTTAGCTGTATAAATTACCTGTAATAAGTTAGTGGTCAGTTAAATTTTTTTAAAAAGAATGTAAAAAATATTTTTTTGAAAAAAAAGTTGAAAAATAAAAAATAATAATACTTGCTACTGGAGCCCAGAATTTTTTTTTAATAGTCCTATATTTAGGCCACAAAAAGTTAATTAACAGATTCTCATCCCCGCCCGCCCCTAAAAATATGGGCCGCCCCGATAACTTTTATTTTGTTAAAAAAAAAAAAAATCCGGTATATTTTGTAAAATAATGTTCGTCCGTGAATTACACCGCTCCAAAGGTCTATCACATAGACGCTTTATGTATGCATTATAATTCGCAGTCAAGCCTCTGTGTGACTGCCTGACTTACGCTTGTAGACGATTTCATTTTATGTTTTTAAATGATTTAGAAACTGGTGTATCAACAGATCGAGTGGTATAATATGTTTGTGGTAGTACAATTTAAAGGCCACAAGGACTGGATTGGTGTCACAGCTGGCGATGACTTCAATTTCGCCGACCTTTATCATGAGATTGTGAATGGAAGTTTGGACGGTAGTCCGACAGTCTCGGTACCCGTCAAAAATGTATCGGTGTTCATTGGCTCATCTAACACGACCTTACGCGTATCACAGCAGACATTAAATTATCCGATGCTGTTGGTTGTCTAGGGAGATTTGTTGAATATGTGGAAAACAGGAGTGAACCTGAAGCTTGTGAATCTGTTACAAATGATGCCTTCCATATATTGATGTCAGCGGCCAACAAGGCTAATCACCTTCCGCAAACAAAACCAGAACCTAACAACAAAGCAAAACTGCATAATGATCTAGTTAAATGGCTGCAGGACCAAGGTGTTGGCTTTATGTCGACGAATGTTGACACTCTTGGACAGAACCTAATGAACACTATCACAGATGTACTTTGGTACCTGGATGGGAACCATGATACGTTGGCTGACCGCGGTTGTGCTATGCCGAAATCCCTTGAACATTTCAACAATTATTACAATCCACACAATAGAAAACGGAAGAAGGTGGACGCTACAAACCTTAAGGAGGAAGGCTTAAGAAACCATGCTACAGCCGTGATGCTGATGTCGGACAATAGCTTCTTCAAGCGTGAAGCTTGGGTTGGTGTACAACAGGTTAATATTTTCATAAACATCTTGTTTAACAAAACAGTGAGTGAGTGAGTGAGTGAATAGGGTTTAACGTCCGCTTTTCTGACATAGAGGTACAAGCCTCAGGGAGTCTACACGCAGACGGGTCAACGGGGTCGTGTCCCATATCCACCTGTCCGAGGGGGGTAAATCCCAACTTCAGAACTCAATATTTACAATCAAAATATATATTCAGTCCTGAAATTAGAACAACCTGATCTGGTGCCAGGCCCTCGCCACACCAGCATCATTTATCCCATCCCCTAAAAGTAATAGGATTAGCGCTAATCTTACTTTTATATATGGGGCATAGCCTGACTCAACTCTCACATACAAGAAAGCCAAAAATGTACATGAGGGCCAAATCAGATATAGTGGATTCCGGAAAGTATGAACCCAATCGTTAAGCCAGTTTAGTCGCCTTTTACGACAAGCAATGGCTACTGCAGCACTATTCTCAGGATCAGTTGATCCCGCCCCGGTGCCTGCATGGGGCACAAAACAGTGAATTTACTGACATTAACCCTTTCAATCCCAAGTAACTGAATGAATTGTTCCATGCTAATGTTCAGAGTTATTTCATTGGTCCATTCAAATTTTCAGACTAGTCCATTTTTGAGATAGGGTGATAGATATTTAATATAATTTGAATAGCCACAGATACACATAAATGACTAGCAACACTTCAAATGAGCATGCTATTATAAAACACCATTGGATACCCATGTATCTTGACGAATATCATCTCATCTGGGTATTGCCTGAAAATAAAAAATAAAAGTCGCCCACCCGCCCCATTATTTTCCAAAATTTGGATGAGAATCTATATATTAACTTTTTGTGGCCTTATCTACATATATCTGCACAGGTCCACATAATGCCACAATATTTTCAACACAGTTTACGGAAATGTAATACACAAATTTTTTTTTTTTAAATAATGCTCGCTACTGGAGCCCAGAATTTTTGTTAATAGTCCTATATTTATCTGCATATATCTGCACAGGTCCACATACTGCCACAATATTGTCAACACAGTTTACGGAAATGTAATAATGTACCTGTATAAATTACCTGTAATAAGTTAGTGGTCAGTTAAAAAATTGAAAAAGAATGTAAAAAAAAAAATGGAAAAAAAAAATTAAAATTAAAAAAAAGAAAAAGAATAATACTCCCTACTGGAGCCCAGAATGTTTTTTTAATAGTCCTATATTTATCTACATATCATATATACACTGGTCCACATATTCCCACAATATTTTCAACACAGTTTACGGAAATGTAATATAATCATTTACCTGTATAAATTACCTGTAAGTTGTCAGTGGTCAGTTGCACATGCTAGCACATGCACAGGTGAATAGTCTGTATAAAGCACTTACCACCTTATGCTACTAGACAAAAATTGAAAAATAATTTGAAAAAAAAAATAAAAAAAAGAAAAAAAAAAATGGAAAAAAAAAGTTTAAAAATAATAATGCTTGCTACTGGAGCACAGAATTTTTTTTTAATAGTCCTATATTTATCTACATATATCTGCACAGGTCCACATAATGCCACAATATTTTCAACACAGTTTACGGAAATGTAATATAATCATTTACCTGTATAAATTACCTGTAAGTGGTCAGTGGTCAGTTGCACATGCACAGGTGAATAGTCTGTATAAAGCACTTACGACCTTATGCTACTAGACAAAAATTGAAAAATAATTTGAAAAAAAAAATGAAAAAAAAAAAAAAAAAAAAAAATGAAAAAAAAAAATGAAAAAAAGAAGAAAAAAAAGAAAAATGAAAAAAAAAAAAAGAAAAAAAAAGAAAAAAGAAATGAAAAAAAAAAAAAAAAAAAGGAAAAAAAAAAGTTTAAAAATAATAATGCTTGCTATTTTTTAATAGTCCTATATTTATCTACAAAAATATGCACAGGTCCACATAATGCCACAATATTTTCAACACAGTACCCAATGTAGTGATTTACCTGTATAAATTACCTGGTCAGCAGTGGTCAAGCACTGGACATCTGCACATGCTAGCCCATGCTAGCACATGGTTCTCCCAGTTTCTTTTGTTCTCTCTACAGGTAAGGTGTACAGAGCACATGAGAAAAGGTGTACAGAGCAGACGAGAAAACAGGTCTTCATGCATTATTGTCCAGTTTGTAGAGTGCGCAAAACAAAAAAGGGAGATAAATTAGCTACGCAAGAGTTGTCATTCTTGTGCGCGACACACCTCCGGGTCGTGGTCTATGCATGTGTGAAGTTTCATGAAAATATTCCAAAGGGTGGGTCGAGTTATGCTGGACCGGACAGGAAAATCAGTGGAGCGAAAACAAAAAATGGAGATAACTCAAAAATTAGCTATGCAAGAGTTGTATTCTTGTGCACGACACACCTTCGGTTCGGTGGTCTAATTGAATGTGTTAAGTTTCATAAAAATATTCCAAAGGTTGGTCGAGATTTATGGTCAATCAGTGCGCAAAACAAAAAAGGGAGATAACTAAAAAAATTAGCTATGCAAGAGTTTGTCATTCTTGTGCGCGACACACCTTCGGGTCGTGGTCTATGCATGTGTAAAGTTTCATGAAATATTCCAAAGGGTGGTGGAGTTATGCTTTGCGGTACACGAAATCAGTGCGAGAAAAAAAAACAAAAAAGGGAGATAACTAAAAAATTAGCTACGCAAGAGTTGTCATTCTTGCGCGTGACACACCTTCGGGTCGTGGTCTATGCATGTGTGAAGTTTCATGAAAATATTCCAAAGGGTGTTCGAGTTATGCTCCGGACAAGAAGTGTCTGCGGCGGACGCGGCGCGCTGTCAAATCCATAGTATCCCCCGACGGAGTCCGGGGGATACAATAAACATTACTAAAGTATACATAGCTGCACATTTCGGACATGCAGCTCAAAATCGGTCTCCAGAATATGCGCATAATTTATTAGTCGAGAACATCACCGACCCAATCAAGTGGAGTCGTGATAGCTGCTATTTGTTTATTGGCATTTTATATTTTTCAATAAAATTTAATATGTACAGCATCTAACTGTATAAACACTTGGATTGAACCCAAGTTTACATTTACAAACATACACCAGCATTATATTGTTGATTTCAATACAATCTGTTACCATTTTTTTTTTTTTTCTCAGATATTCATGAATTTTGTCAATAATTTTTTTTTTTTCTATAAACAATAAAAGCTCAAAATATTACACAACTACTATTTACATGCATATTGAAATAACCGACAAGTTATTTAATTTAAAAATATGCAAATTTGATACTGTATCATTGTTTTTGAAAATTCCACAGGAAAATGCCACTTTACAAGAGTAAGCCATCATGACCGGCAGCACAATTTAACCAAATCTACCTAAATCTTCATTAAAAACAACTATTATGATAATATTATATTTCTACCATATATCAGGGATTCCGCTGGCGATCGCCACTTTCGCAATTGGCGATAAAAAATTACAATTGGCGATAAAAATAATTGGCGATAAAAAATTACAATTTTCGAAAAAAAAAGGCGAAGAAAAAAAAAAATCTTTTTTTTTAATTTTTTTTCGAAAATTGTAATTTTTTATCGCCAATTGTTTTATTTTTTTTTGTTTTTTTTTGAGTGACAATTTTTTTTGTTTTATTTCAGTGGAATCCTGCATCTATCCTTAGTATAATATCATATGATATGACTATTTTAGCAGAAAAAAAAGAAGACTAAAGCTCATAGTTCCGCGGGAAAGCGACTGATATATTATTATTATAAAGGGAGACTACCGTGATCGAGCCTCATTAATTATGTCTCAGTTGTCTAACTTTCAAGGTATCATTGCTTATCGACTTTGACTGAAGAAATGGGGTTTATGTGTTTTGTGACCAGTGTAGATGAGGCTTGGCTCTCAAATAGTAGGTTTAGATCAGTGTAGATCCAGACCGTGCATCAGCACAGTCTAATCTCAATAGGAGTTTGCTATTTTATCATTCATTTATTGTAGTGTATGAGCAAATTAATGGCAGATATCATATAAGTACAGTCAAAACATTGTTATTATGATGTATAAAGCTTAATTTATTAACAAATATAGTAATTACATGAAGATTTGGGTAGATTTGGGTAAATCGTGCCACCTCATCATGACTGTATATCAAGACAGTCATGAAGTCACGACTAATAATTTATATGCCTCTCACACGATGTATTTCGTCTGCTGTCAAAGACGGGTCTGAAGAGATGGTTTCAAATCACTTTCATCACACAGGTGCTTGAAGTTTGATCGAAACAAATAAACACAGAAACTGAGGAATGTTTGATATGTACTGGTGGATATGAATAATCAATATAGGAATGAATGGCCTTTTTGTGGAATTTATCGGGGCATAAACTTGGAAAAGTCGCGGGAATACTGGACGAAGCGATAAAAAATTACAATTTTTTTTATTTTTTTTCGAAAATTGTAATTTTTTTAAGGCCTCGTCCAGTATTCCCGCGACTTTTCCAAGTTTATATCCCCGATAAATTCCACAAAAATGCCATTCATTCCTTATAATTCCAGCATTTGAAATAAATTCTTCAAGAAAATGTGTTTATTTTCCGTTTTCTTAAGAATTATTTTAGCTGCGCCTCACGGTTATGGAAAGTAGTTTGGCATGGGAGTTTACTGGGATATAAATTTTGGACAGAGACTTGCTACAGACCAATCAAATGTTAGGGAATTGTGTAAATATTTTTGTGCTGCAATTATTATAACGTGGCTATGGACAGCACCAAGACTGTTACGGTCGGTATGTAATTTTGACAGCTACGTGTACTGATATTGACCGCTTTTGCATGACGCAACTTCCGGTCGGTAAACGCCAGCCTAGCAACAGTCCGCCATGACAGTAGGTGACCACAAAAGCGCCGCCATATTAAAAAATGTTATCAACAGTGATATTTGTCCAACATTTTCAAACATATAATAGTTAAATCAGTGTTGTGCACATAGACGTTATTGCCGTCCGTTGTTATAAATGATTACTTACCAGTATATATATGGCCGTTCGGTATATAATAATAATGTAGTAACAGGGCGGATTAAGCGTCCCGTTTATATATTGTCAATGAGTCTATGTACTTACATGTAGCGTAATTTCTCATTTCAGATTCACACGATTCTTCAATCAAAGGATCTAGACCAAGCCCATGGAAGATTGGATGTTTAATATATTTACCTGTATTTATATTCAGATAATATCTCCATGATAAATAATGTATGATAATGTTTTAAGTTACTATAATAAATAAAAGTGTGATAAAGTATTTATCCACGCACGTGAATTTAGTGGCAAGATGATAATTGTTGTACGAAGGTCAACATTAATTACAACCGTAAATGAGTTGTATTTATTTTACCTTGCTTTCTTTGTCAGAAGTGTGCTTTTATTGAAATTCACCTGGTGCTATATGCTGGTCAAAATACCTTAAGATAATTCTTTTGGGTCATTATGAGGGGCCAGCCACGGGGAAAGTAGTCGCTCTAATTACCACGGGGGTGGTGTGCACTGGAAGGCCAGTGACGGAACATCACCCCGGGTAATTGCTTTAAGCTGGTGTCAACATCCGCCGTACTTATCAGAGCGATTAATAGGCCCCGGGCACTGCGACTGAGAAGTCTGTTATACGCCAAACACAGCACGGGCACTGCGACTGAGAAGTCTGTTATACGCCAAACACAGCACGTGGCTTATAGGCCCCGGGCACTGCGACTGAAAAGGTCTGTTATACGCCAAACACAGCACGTGGCTTATAGGCCCCGGGCACTGCGACTGAGAAGGTCTGTTATACGCCAAACACAGCACGTGGCTTATAGGCCCGGGCACTGCGATGAGAAGTCTGTTATACGCCAAACACAGCACGTGGCTTATAGGCCCCGGGCACTGCGACTGAGAAGTCTGTTATACGCCAAACACAGCACGTGGCTTATAGGCCCCGGGCACTGCGACTGAGAAGGTCTGTTATACGCCAAACACAGCACGTGGCTTATAGGGCCCGGGCACTGCGACTGAGAAGGTCTGTTATACGCCAAACACAGCACGTGGCTTATAGGCCCCGGGCACTGCGACTGAGAAGGTCTGTTATACGCCAAACACAGCACGTGGGCTTATAGGCCCCGGGCACTGCGACTGAGAAGGTCTTTTATACGCCAAACACAGCACGTGGCTTATAGGCCCCGGGCACTGCGACTGAGAAAGGTCTGTTATACGCCAAAAACACAGCACGTGGCTTATAGGCCCCGGGCACTGCGACTGAGAAGGTCTGTTATACACCAAACACAGCACGTGGCTTATAGGCCCCGGGCACTGCGACTGAGAAGGTCTGTTATACGCCAAACACAGCACGTGGCTTATAGGGCTTTTGTGACCAGTGTAGATCCAGATCAGAACCAGTGTAGATCCAGATCAGACCTCACAGTCCGATCAGGATCTGCCATTCCATCACTGAAATACACTAACAAACAGTATATCAGTGATTCTATATTTTATGTACATCTGGTGTCCCGGTGTAATTTACTGACAAATCACAAAATTTATAAGGAAAACATTACTTTTTTCAGTAAAGAAATTACGTATAATACCAATCAATAAAGAAAACAGTATTTACAATTCTTGTTATGTGTGTTTAGTTATTATTTTCTGTTGTTGGCATACGTGTGGTGCACCAAATGGGCATGTCCCGGTCATCAATCAGCACAGTTTAAAAGCCTGTAATTCTCAAATCTTGTCCGTTTGTACTTAAATATACATTGCATCTGAATTAAAATAGTTTAACATTTAGTTAGTTATTTTACATTAAACTTATTCTGCAATAAATTTGCCTTTTGTTGTCAAAAATACTGAAGTTAATGTATCTGTCCCGAGAAATCGAATCATTACCATTACGTAGAATAAACAAGAAACGAGGCAAAGCCACGAAGGCCAGGTTTTTCCCCAAGCATAGACATTTGGATAACATAATTATACCCACTTTTTGTAGACTAGATGGCCGTGGCCTGCATGTCGCGCCTTGGGGCGAGGCATGGACACTAAAAAAATAGATATAGTAGATGGAAAAACTTTAACGAAAAAACTTTAACCGGACACGGACGTATGCCAAAATGCCGACGATATCGCGCTATCCGCAAGCGGGTGCGACAATGATGATAAACACCCATGTGAAGTATCAAGGTAATGGGTGAAGCAGTTGCAGAGATATAGTACACGAAAAAACTTTAACAAAAAAATTCAAAGTAATTTGACCTTGACATTGGGCACAGGGGCCGCACGGTTGGGGGTTAGAATGAAAATATGGATGATGATAAACACCCATGTGAAGTTTCAAGGTAATGGGCGAAGCAGTTGCAGAGATATAGTATAACGAAAAGCTTTAACCAAAAAACTTTAACCAGACGTACGTTAAAAAGTTAACGTTGAAAATGGCTAAGTCAATTACGTAGAAATAATAGGTGAAGGTAAAACAAGAAACGAGGCAAAGCCACGAAGGCCAGGTTTTTTCCAAGCATGGACACTTGGATAACGTAATTATACCCATTTTTTGTAGACTAGATGGCCGTGGCCTGCATGTCGCGCCTTGGGGCGAGGCATGGACACTAAAAAAATAGACATAGTAGATAGAAAAACTTTAACGAAAAAACTTTAACCGGACACTCGGACACTCGGACGGACGGACGGACGGACGTATGCCAAAATGCCGACGATATCGCGCTTTCCGCAAGCGGGTGCGACAATGATGATAAACACCCATGTGAAGTATCAAGGTAATGGGTAAAGCAGTTGCAGAGATATAGTACACGAAAAAACTTTAACAAATAAATTCTAAGTAATTCGACCTTGACAGTGATCACAGGGGCCGCACGGTTGGGGGTTAGAATGAAAATATGGACGATGATAAACACCAATGTGAAGTTTCAAGGTAATGGGCGAAGCAGTTGCAGAGATGTATAACGAAAAAATTTTAACCAAAAAATTTAACCAGACGTACGTTAATTTTTTTTATAAGAATTTATGCTATTTTTAGACGGCGGCCATCTTGGATTAGCGATGACCTCCATTTTAACAAATCTGAAAAAACTTTAACAAAAAAATTCAAAGTAATTTGACCTTGACATTGGGCACAGGGGCCGCACGGTTGGGGGTTAGAATGAAAATATGGATGATGATAAACACCCATGTGAAGTTTCAAGGTAATGGGCGAAGCAGTTGCAGAGATATAGTATAACAAAAAAGTTTTAACCAAAAAACTCTAACCAGACGTACGTTAAAAAGTTAACGTTGAAAATGGGTAAGTCAATTACGTAGAAATAATAGGTGAAGGTAAAAAAATGGTCACATGTTGGATAGTTGTATGTGGTAGGCACCCCTTGGTTATGAAGCTGTGAAAGTTTGGTGGTCCTAGGTGGTACAGTACCAAAGAAATGGACTTAAACACGAAAACTTAACATTCTAAACGCGAAAACTTAACATTGAAAATGGCTAAGTCGACTGCGCGGAAAAAATGGGTGAAATTAAAAAAAAAGTAACATGTTGGATAGTGATATGTGGTGGGCACCCCTTGATTATGAAGCTGTGAAAGTTTGGTGGTCCTAGGTGGTAAAGTAACAAAGAAATGGACTCAAACACGAAAACTTAACATTGAAAATGGCTAAGTCGACTACGCGGAAAACATGGGTGAAGTTAAAAAAAAGTAACATGTTGGATAGTGATATGTGGTGGGCACCCTTTGATTATGAAGTTGTGAAAGTTTGGTGGTCCTAGGTGGTACAGTAACAAAGAAATGGACTCAAACACGAAAACTGAACATTGATTGTGGACGCCGCCCGCCGCCCGCCCGCCGCCCGCCCGCCCGGCTTTCGCCAATCCAATAGCCTGGATTTTTTTTCAAAAAACCTGGCTAAAATGGTCACATGTTGGATAGTTGTATGTGGTAGGCACCCTTTGGTTATGAAGCTGTGAAAGTTTGGTGGTCCTAGGTGGTACAGTACCAAAGAAATGGACTTAAACACGAAAACTTAACATTGTAAATGCGAAAACTTAACATTGAAAATGGCTAAGTCGACTGCGCGGAAAAAATGTGTGAAGTTAAAAAAAAAGTAACATGTTGGATAGTGATATGTGGTGGGCACCCCTTGATTATGAAGCTGTGAAAGTTTGGTGGTCCTAGGTGGTACAGTACCAAAGAAATGGACTTAAACACGAAAACTTAACATTGTAAACGTGAAAATTTAACATTGAAAATGGCCAAGTCAACTACGCGGAAAAAATGGGTGAAGTTAAAAACAAGAAACGAGGCAAAGCCACGAAGGCCAGGTTTTTTCCAAGCATGGACACTTGGATAACGTAATTATACCCACTTTTTGTAGACTAGATGGCCGTGGCCTGCATGTCGCGCCTTGGGGCGAGGCATGGACACTAAAAAAATAGATATAGTAGATGGAAAAACTTTAACGAAAAAACTTTAACCGGACACTCGCACACTCGGACGTACGGACGGACGGACGTATGCCAAAATGCCGACGATATCGCGCTTTCCGCAAGCGGGTGCGACAATGATGATAAACACCCATGTGAAGTATCAAGGTAATGGGTAAAGCAGTTGCAGAGATATAGTACACGAAAAAACTTTAACAAATAAATTCAAAGTAATTCGACCTTGACAGTGATCACAGGGGCCGCACGGTTGGGGGTTAGAATGAAAATATGGACGATGATAAACACCAATGTGAAGTTTCAAGGTAATGGGCGAAGCAGTTGCAGAGGTGTATAACGAAAAAATTTTAACCAAAAAATTTAACCAGACGTACGTTAAAATTTTTTTTAAGAATTTATGCTATTTTTAGACGGCGGCCATCTTGGATTAGCGATGACCTCCATTTTAACAAATCTGAAAAAACTTTAACAACAAAAAAATTCAAAGTAATTTGACCTTGACATTGGGCACAGGGGCCACACGGTTGGGGGTTAGAATGAAAATATGGATGATGATAAACACCCATGTGAAGTTTCAAGGTAATGGGCGAAGCAGTTGCAGAGATATAGTACAACAAAAAAGTTTTAACCAAAAAACTTTAACCAGACGTACGTTAAAAAGTTAACGTTGAAAATGGGTAAGTCAATTACGTAGAAATAATAGGTGAAGGTAAAAAAATGGTCACATGTTGGATAGTTGTATGTGGTAGGCACCCCTTGGTTATGAAGCTGTGAAAGTTTGGTGGTCCTAGGTGGTACAGTCCACAAAGAAATGGACTTAAACACGAAAACTTAACATTGTAAACGCGAAAACTTAACATTGAAAATGGCTAAGTCGACTGCGCGGAAAAAAATGGGTGAAATTAAAAAAAATAAGTAACATGTTGGATAGTGATATGTGGTGGGCACCCCTTGATTATGAAAGCTGTGAAAGTTTGGTGGTCCTAGGTGGTACAGTACCAAAGAAATGGACTTAAAACACGAAAACTTAACATTGTAAACGCGAAAACTTAACATTGAAAATGGCTAAGTCGATGCTGCAAAAAAGTGGAAAAAATGGGTGAAGTTAAAAAAAAAGTAACATGTTGGATAGTGATATGTGGTGGGCACCCCTTGATTATGAAGCTGTGAAAGTTTGATGGTCGTAGGTGGTACAGTACCAAAGAAATGGACTTAAACACGAAAACTTAACATTGTAAACGCGAAAACTTAACATTGAAAATGGCTAAGTCGACTGCGTGGAAAAAATGGGAAGGTTAAGTAACATGTTGGATAGTGATATGTGGTGGGCACCCCTTGATTATGAAGCTGTGAAAGTTTGGTGGTCCTAGGTGGTACAGTACCAAAGAAATGGACTTAAACACGAAAACTTAACATTGTAAACGCGAAAACTTAACATTGAAAATGGCTAAGTCGACTACGCGGAAAAAATGGGTCAAGTTAAAAAAAAGTAAACATTGTTGGATAGTGATATGTGGTGGGCACCCTTTGATTATGAAGCTGTGAAAGTTTGGTGGTCCTAGGTGGTAAAGTAACAAAGAAATGGACTCAAACACGAAAACTTAACATTGAAAATGGCTAAGTCGACTACGCGGAAAAAAATGGGTCAAGTTAAAAAAAAGTAACATGTTGGATAGTGATATGTGGTGGGCACCCTTTGATTATGAAGCTGTGAAAGTTTGGTGGTCCTAGGTGGTAAAGTAACAAAGAAATGGACTCAAACACGAAAACTTAACATTGAAAATGGCTAAGTCGACTACGCGGAAAAAATGGGTCAAGTTAAAAAAAAAAATAACATGTTGGATAGTGATATGTGGTGGGCACCCTTTTGATTATGAAGTTGTGAAAGTTTGGTGGTCCTAGGTGGTACAGTAACAAAGAAATGGACTCAAACACGAAAACTTAACATTGATTGTGGACGCCGCCCGCCGCCCGCCCGCCCGCCCGGCTTTCGCCAATCCAATAGCCTGGATTTTTTTTCAAAAAACCTGGCTAAAAAAGTAACATGTTGGATAGTGATATGTGGTGGGCACCCCTTGATTATGAAGCTGTGAAAGTTTGGTGGTCCTAGGTGGTACAGTACCAAAGAAATGGACTTAAACACGAAAACTTAACATTGTAAACGCGAAAACTTAACATTGAAAATGGCTAAGTCGACTACGCGGAACAAATGGGTGAAAGTTAAAAAAAAAGTAACATGTTGGATAGTGATATGTGGTGGGCACCCTTTGATTATGAAGCTGTGAAAGTTTGGTGGTCCTAGGTGGTACAGTACCAAAGAAATGGACTTAAACACGAAAACGTAACATTGTAAACGCGAAAACTTAACATTGAAAATGGCTAAGTCGACTACGCGGAAAAAATGGGTCAAGTTAAAAAAAAGTAACATGTTGGATAGTGATATGTGGTGGGCACCCTTTGATTATGAAGCTGTGAAAGTTTGGTGGTCCTAGGTGGTAAAGTAACAAAGAAATGGACTCAAACACGAAAACTTAAAACTTAACATTGAAAATGGCTAAGTCGACTACGCGGAAAAAATGGGTCAAGTTAAAAAAAAGTAACATGTTGGATAGTGATATGTGGTGGGCACCCTTTGATTATGAAGCTGTGAAAGTTTGGTGGTCCTAGGTGGTAAAGTAACAAAGAAATGGACTCAAACACGAAAACTTAACATTGAAAATGGCTAAGTCGACTACGCGGAAAAAATGGGTCAAGTTAAAAAAAAAATAACATGTTGGATAGTGATATGTGGTGGGCACCCTTTGATTATGAAGTTGTGAAAGTTTGGTGGTCCTAGGTGGTACAGTAACAAAGAAATGGACTCAAACACGAAAACTTAACATTGATTGTGGACGCCGCCCGCCGCCCGCCCGCCCGCCCGGCTTTCGCCAATCCAATAGCCTGGATTTTTTTTCAAAAAACCTGGCTAAAAAAGTAACATGTTGGATAGTGATATGTGGTGGGCACCCCTTGATTATGAAGCTGTGAAAGTTTGGTGGTCCTAGGTGGTACAGTACCAAAGAAATGGACTTAAACACGAAAACTTAACATTGTAAACGCGAAAACTTAACATTGAAAATGGCTAAGTCGACTACGCGGAACAAATGGGTGAAAGTTAAAAAAAAAGTAACATGTTGGATAGTGATATGTGGTGGGCACCCTTTGATTATGAAGCTGTGAAAGTTTGGTGGTCCTAGGTGGTACAGTACCAAAGAAATGGACTTAAACCACGAAAACGTAACATTGTAAACGCGAAAACTTAACATTGAAAATGGCTAAGTCGACTACGCGGAAAAAATGGGTGAAGTTAAAAAAAAAGTAACATGTTGGATAGTGATATGTGGTGGGCACCCCTTGATTATGAAGCTGTGAAAGTTTGGTGGTCCTAGGTGGTACAGTAACAAAGAAATGGAGTCAAACACGAAAACTTAACAATGATTGTGGACGCCGCCGCCCTCTGGGGGGGGGGGGGGGGGGGGGGGGGGGGGGGGGGGGGGGGGGGGGGGGCGGCTTTCGCCAATCCAATAGCCTGGATTTTTTTTCAAAAAACCTGGCTAAAAATGTAACATCCCTTTCCTTCTCAGTTATTAATGCAATGAACATTGTTTATGGGCGCGCGATTTATAAATAAACACGGTGGTAACACAAGTTAAGTCATTGCCGAGAACGAGGCTGGTCTGTATTCAGAATTTTAAGGTTACACATTACATGCATCATTACCGTTCGGGTTTATACACGTCCATATGTATGTAGGTTGGCTGAAACCAAAATGGGTGGATAGACACACTTACAACGTTGTATTTGCATATTTTATCTTCATGATGCGTTGTATACAGAGGGGTGAAAAATGGGAGTGGGAAAGAAAAATTTTTTAAAGGAAAAATCATTACCATTACGGTCATTTCCGTTACAAAATTGTGTAACGGTAATGACGATCGTATAACGGCAATGATAAATTACCATACTAACCAGTCAGTTTATGCGTCAATTAGATATAAACCATGTCCCATCAGTTGTCGGTCAGTAATGGCACATTTATTCAGACCTACAACCTTTATATATCAGGATTTAATTAGTAAAAGCTCTGGAACAACAAAAAACAGACACAGCTTCGAGGAGAGTCGGTTTCTATTGGCAATGACATTAAAAGTAAACATGAACTTGAAGTTATATTGTACAGCATATGCAAAGTATAAATAAGTTTGTTATATATGCTGTATTAGTATTTTAAAGAAATGGAAAGTCATTACTGTTACATTTTGTCATTACCGTTACATAAATCATTTCCGTTACGCCCATATTTTGGAGGCTGTTCTACATGTATTAATTAAATGTAGTTTTATAACGATGTTTGGTACATGTGGTAAAACACGGCATTCCGTTACATGCCAAGCTATTTTGTATTGTTTAACTTTACTGATTCATATTAAATACATGTTGTTGGGTTACCATAAATGAGAAATTCCACGACTTGCTACTAAATTGCTCTGTTTCAAGCCAATACAATTAGCTTACCATATTCTTGACACTTTTCTTAATAAGATGCCCCTTCAGTTTTATGCCGTTGAAAAGAAAACAAGAAATGCGTCTGTCGAACGCGGATGCCACCTGCAGCATATTTGAGAAACTGTGACAAAGTCGTTAACTGAAAAGTGTGACGGACGGACGGACGGTCCAAACACTATATGCCACCCGTTTCTTCGAAACCCGGTGGCATAAAAATGTAAACGTAAAGCTATATTTACGTCATGTAAATGTACGTAACGGAAATGACATTTCCGAGACCCCTGGTCCCCTGAAGTGGAAATAAAATATATAAAATGACGAGAACAATTGGCTATACTATTATAAATGTAACACCTGATACTGCCATCTAATGGAATAAACACAGTTCAATGAATTATTGGTTCTACCTCGAAACTAGAAAAACGGCACCAAGATGTACATAAAATATAGAATCACAGATATACCGTTTTCAGACTACACGAGTGTGCTATTTGATCAAAACCTACACTGGTCACAAATCACACAAGCCCCATTTCTCCAGTCACAGCCAAATATCGGACCAAGCTATTTATTTTTGACATCGTGTCCAATAATTTTCTGTTTATTTGAAACAAGTAAGTATACAATGTAGATAAAAACAGTGGATTCAACCAATCAGCATAGAATATGTGTGGCTTCGCTGATTTTAGAGTACACCAGCTGCATTATTAATGACATCTGGCGAATTATTATTTTTCATATCTCTTTAGTGTGAGAAGCAGAGGTCTTTTTCTTGCATGTTGTGGCTGTTGCAGCCTCAAACTACGCATGCTTTCGGCTTGATTTATCCTTGCGTGTCCGATAATCGTGAACCTAAGCATATATAGCACATTAATAGCTATACCATAAACACAACATCAACTTCAAACATACTTACCATTTGTTTTATCATCCAATGTGTCTAAGATGCGCATAATCACAAAATATTGCTGAAATAACACTGCATAACAGAGAGAAATACTGCATGCATATTTGCGAGGAGGCCGCCATTGAATGTACTCAATTTCGTAATACACATTTCCCAAAATGCAATTCGTTTGTGTTTACACAGGAATTCATGGAAATAGGCCAAGATGAATTTAATATTGGTTTATAGTCCCACTTTTGATAATGCAATGACCTTTTATTTTTTAAATTATTATTATTTGCTATTAAATAATCATTTTTAATGGGAAGTATTAAAAATATAAATTAACAAAAATTGCTTCATTATTCATAGACACACATTTTATGGGACATAATATAACATGGTATGTGAACAAATGTGTGCATGCAGAATACTATAATACCAAGGAATCATGTAGTGATTTGATAATACAACATGTATTCACATTGTCATAGGGAAAATACACACACTATGTCAAACATAATTGATACTGTTGGCCAAAAAAATCATTGATATTTTGTGTTGAAATTGAAGGAAAAAAAATTGGCAATAAAAATACAAGGACGAAAACCCAATAAAAAAAACATCATGGCCTTAATCAAACCAGAAGTTGCTACACGCAGTGTAGGGGTCAATGAACTTTTCCTGAAAAATTTACAGGACGATCATACCAAGTACTAATACAAGAATTTTGACTTGTTGCCATGGATATATGGGAATAGTGAATTTTATCAATTTTAAGTAACTTGTAGAACAATGTGTGTTACTTTACTTGTTTCACACGCATTTTTTCTGGACTGAGCAGTTTTTGACAGCAGAAGCTCAGATCATACAGATGTCAATATTTACATCCGGGTTTTCATGCATACGTCAAAACACGCGAGTAAGGACCGAGGTATCCCAAAACACGAAGATGGAGACTTCACGAACTTAGAACACTACACGATGTGTTATTGTTGCACCTGTTGTATCATGTTTGTGTATAACGCAGTCGATTTAGAACGACCGGAAATTAAAAAACTTTGGGAAAACTTCGGTTTCGATTAAAGAACCCGGATGATAAAGCGATGAATACTGTGCATTTAATGTTGCCCTTTAATCAGCTGTAATAATTTACCCCACCCACTTAATACGTATGGAAAATAAACAAGCAAATAAATTGACAAAACGAGCACTGTAGACGCTATCTTCTGTATAGTTAATGAATGTATGACATGTTTTATCACCTGAATCTATTTTAATCCCTACATTATGGCTAGTTACATGAATATTTGTCTTTCAATTTCTTGAGAAACGGGAAGTTTTTCACTCGGATATCCCCGGTTATGTGCCTTGTTTGCGCACTCGGAAACCTCGCACCATTAAACGCGAAAAGATGACGAAGTGGACAGAATGTTGTTTGCGCTGTTTCCGTTCATGAATCTTGTTTGAGCCAGACGCATCGTAGTGAAAATAGGCATTTATTTCGGGCCATTCATGACTTTTTTTGTAGAACATAAATATATGAGATGATTAAATACATATAATCATCATTAGATTGATTTATTTTCATTTAATAGGCATTTAAAATAGATATTTTGAAAAATTAATCTTGTTTGAGCCGTTTGGGCTGTTTGCGCTGAAAATTCTTGTTTGCGCTATTAAGGCAAACCCCCTCCCGACAATTCGTTCCCGAGCCAACTAGCCCAGGGACAATTTAAGTTATTCCACATATCTACACTACGGCATGCGCTAATTATATTCCCCAGATTAGTTTATGAACTACTATTCGCAATGCAAATTCGCAATCAAACAATTTGATTGTCTGAGCATGAGGCGTAGCACAGCTCAGGCTCTTATTTTTTTACGGCTTCATGTCGAAGTAGACACTCGATTTTGTACTATAAGGGAATAAGCAGACTATATATACAGGGGTCCTACCAATTATCCGGACAATCAATTTATCGGACAAATCAAAATAGCTGTTAATAAAACGCATTCATTTGATCCGATTTTGCAACGAACACATCTAAGTCACTCAGGTGCTTGCTGTTTCCATGCCAGTGTGAATCATATATCGCTAAGGTAAACATTTTAGTAAAATTTGCTGAAAACATTCCCCCAACTATGTCCACAAGTTGTTTACAACGTCAAACGTCGCGCGGGGGCTTGTATCTATCACTGCGCATGCGCATAATTTGAGGCCCCCTATAGAGTTTTTCAATACTCTGTTGTGTGAAGTATGCAGACGATACGATGCATACCTCCAATATACTTTTCAGACTGTTTAATACACAATGTACACTACAGAGCAGATAGGAAGGAATGCGAAAATGTATCATGATAGAAAAAGAACGAAGAGCTACTTATTCAAAAACAAATAATAAGTGTTTCAAGGCCAAAATAATAATCGCCCCAAGACATTTCGGACTCCAGTCATTACACACCATTTCGCACCCATATTAATTCGTGGGTAAAATCGACAGGTGCGAAAACACCAGTGTACCAAACGATCATTACCGCGGATTTTCCACCAAATTATGAAGAGCTCAATCGAGTGCGCCCATTACGTCATTGCAGAGTTGTTCTATAAATACAATAAATTCTATAAATACAATATTTTCCAAGAAGCGAATGGTGATTGTTTTTTTCTGCAAAACAACACAATGCTGTTTATACCGGTTTTCAGGCGATAAAATTATGATTTTAAGGTGAGAATACAAGTTATAAGACGGTTATACATTTGTCCGGATAATTGATTGTCGATGTTTAATTTTGGGGCAATCTTACGACTGATGATCTGACCCAATTTCAAGTGAGAAAGATGGCACAGTTTGCTAAATAGTTTCCATGTGTTGGGAAAGCAAGAACCGACGATTGTTCTGTGAAAATTTTATGCCCGTAGCTGCTATTTTAAGAAAAATATCATAAAAAACAGCCATTTTTGTCCGATAATCTAGAGGATCCCTGTATACTGCATGGAAATTTAAGACAGCCCAATACAATTTTATCCAGATTGAACATTATGGAAACAATGTGTAATAGGTTAATTGGCAGATATATACGTCTAAGAAGTTGAATGGCTAATTAATTACA